>PVLA01001042.1:385790-414923 GCA_004027455.1 Hydrochoerus hydrochaeris
TTATCTAGAGGGCCTCCAGCAACCCCCCTGGAGTCTCCACCCTCGACTCCATATTGAGCATTACATAAAAACATACACATGTGAACTACACAAATTACAATTATCAGTACAAAACATTCCAAGATCCCCGCGCCCAATTCCCACATGCGGCGTCCTTTTCCTGGAGAAGCGATTGTCACAAGGCGTGGATGGACTAGGATGTGGCATGGACAGAAAAGGGTGCCGCAGGACTTAATGTTTTCCCTGCTGGATTTTGGACTTGCTTTGGTCTCAATCCTTTGTATTTCCCTGCTTGTAAGTTTTGGAATGAAAATGTTTATCTTGTGCAATTGAATGTTGGAAGTGTTTAACTTTTCATTTGTATATGGCTCACAGCTAAGAGTTTGCCTTACATCTCAGAGGAGACTTGAGACTTGGAATTTTCAGTAGTACTGAAACTGTTAGACTTTGGCAACTCTTAGAGATAGACTAAATACTTTTTGTATAAAGAGATATGCATGAGTCTTTGGGTGCCAGGGGCAGAATGTTATAGTTCTAATGTAATAGAATGTTGATAGACTTAGTACCTGTTCTTAAGGATTGTTAAACCCATGTTACAGTGTTCAACTTGTGAAATGATAAGAAGCATGTCTTTCTATCTGGAGACCAGTTTAAAGAAACGTGTCTGGTTGACAAGGTGTGTATTGTAATGGTTGATACACTGTGTCAACTTGAAAAGTTTTAGAAGCTTAACTAAGTGTGTCAGCAGTTCTACATCCTAGGATGTGGAGAATATACCCTAGGGAGAGACAGGTGGAGATCCTGAGTGGGTTGCAAAAGACAGTCTTTTCTAGGGACTTTTATAGAGTAAAACCACAAAATGAGGCAGGTCTAAGGTAGGGGAAACAAGGGAACTGACAAAGTGGGAATGAGGTGAGACAGAACTATCATCAACCAATGAGATTAATTGCTCAGGTAAAATTGATTAAATCAGAGACAAACAGAGAAATGAGTCAGGTAGCAAGAGGACATGCATGAAGAGCAGTGACTCTTCCTATAGGGGGGTGGGATGGTGACTCCTGCTTCCTTAGGGTGATAGAGATGTATTTATAATATCAATTCCTAATGCTCATCCTTAGGAAGTGTGGGTGCATTTACCTTTTGTCTTGTCTAGCCCACAGTGGATGTGTCTGTCTCTCTCACAGTTGCAAGGTATCTGGCTTTCTGCACTGGCTCCTTTGAGAACCAAGCCCTGTCTGATTGCCTATAATATTTCTGTCTAACTCAGCTGCCTGTAACAATTGGACCAAGAATAGGTACCTAATTGGAGCTGGGTCACTACAGATTTTGACCTAAGAATCTATATTTATACTAAATTTCAAAAAGTCAGTCTCTATATTTACATTATTTCAAAATTTAAGTTCCTTTCATAGATAGATAGGAAACAGAAAAAGGGAAAGAGAGGGAAAAGGAGAGATGGAGAGAAAGAGAAACATACAAACATTCAGAGAGGAACAGATGAGGTGGAGAAAGGATCCAGATGAATTTTTAAGTTCTATTTTTAGAATTTTCCTTAGGTATGGTTCATTCTTATCCTGGAGATTTTAAAAAATATTCCTGTATGCTTATCATAAATGCTGTCTTTCATGAACAAGAAGCTGTACTAAGTTTTACATTATCTTAAAACTAAGAGAATTGACAGACAAGAGCAGATAATGGAAAAGGGTAATGAAAAACTGACTAGTATATCTTTTGGCCTAAAGAAATAATGCTCTACACAAAGTAGCTCTTCTGTGCACAGCTCAAGACATTGCTCTTTGGGAAAATTTTCTCTCTCTACTGTTCTTCAGGGACATGCTGAGTAATGTTATTATGCAGCTACATCCCAGTTTTGACTGGCACCTGTGTGTTGATCCAACTTGTCCATAACTTTTCCCTAAAGGAGGATTGTCATGAGGCTGAAGTAGGATTGCCATGAGTTCAGGGTCAGCCTGGGCTACATAGTGAGTTCAAGATCAACCTGAACTCACTGACACTATCTCCAAATCAAATCAAACCAAACCAAACCAAACCAAACCAAACCCAATCAAAACAAACCAAAACAAAACAAAACAAACTTTCAGTTGGTTGTACAGCAACCCCTAATAAAACAATTGCTGTGAGATGAGAGAGGCATTTTGGTACAAATTTGTTAGGATAGTAGGTGACATGGAAGTGTGAATACTTGCTCATATAGCTTGCTTATGCATCATAGTTCTGCTCATGCTTAGTATTCCAGATGTACTGTTTTATCTTTTGACAGATTTCTGCTGAGCTTTTTGACTGTGATTTGGGATTGTCTTATTGGACCCAACTTATGAATGGAATTTCTGAATATCTTAAAAAAAGAAAAACAACAACCAACCAAATGTCAGAAAATAATGGAATTAAATATTCAAAATGCTGAGAGGGATAAAAAAAGTCTGGAAGGGTGTATGAGTTAAACTATTCCTCAAGAATTAGGACAAACTAAATATGTTTTAAGATACATAAAGAGTGAAGGGAGTGTTCCAATAACAGATTTTCACTAAATTTTAATTGTAGTATATGCCACTCTTATATTAGTAACCCCCAGAGGAAATCATGATATAGAATAAACAATGATATTATTAGATATTGACAAAAATTTACTCAGAAATTCAATTTAGTTGAATTAATTACTAAAAATGACTTCCTATTTTTGGTTGTGATTAAATAAAAAGCAAAATTTAAGTTTAGACAATTATAATAAAAGAGGAATGATATTCATTGAATTTGATTAAACCATTCAAAGATCCTTAAATTGTTCAGAAAGATGCCAGAGGTTCTGAGTCACTTTAAACTTTGTCGTAATACTTTGTACTTACCTATGAAAAATACATTAGTAAATAAAAACTAAAAGGAAGTAGAAAAGAAGGTTCCCAAAGGTAAGAGGAAGAGTAAAGTAGCACAATGTTGTAGAAACACAGTTTTTAAAATTTCCAGAAAATGTTGATCTGTAATGTGAAATAACACAAATATCAAAAATATGAGGATGGAGATTGCCTGTTGAACATGATGGTAGATTATTAGTGACTTTTCAAAAAAAATGTTTCACTGGGAACTGGAAAATAAAGGGTGAAAGGATGAGTAAGTGACTGGAAAAAGAAGGAAGAGATATTTGTTATATTCTATAGCCTATGGTAAACTTTTTCTTCTAAAGAAAAAGTAATTTGATCTAAATTTTCCATAAATGAAGTGAGATAACATTCTATCTTATCTCACAAATTCTCTTGACACCCTAAATGACTCTTATTCTTGCCTTTGTCATTATTTCCAGGTTTTGGTCTTGCTTTCTTCTGGGCTGCAGATATTTATCTTCCAGTACCTTAAATGCTACAAGTAAAACAGGATCATGAACATAGGATGGGCTGTGTGGACCATGGGACTTCTGCTATTTAAGTTTAGTTACTTGTTTCCCATGTCCATACACAGAGTCTGAGTTTAATGACTGTATCTTCACCTTAAAGTGAAGTTAAAAGTTCATCCAGAAAAAGTCCTCTCAAGTACAATTCTGTTTTCTGAGGGAAAATAAATGCATCAGGTACCTCCTATGTCACCTTGTAGGACTGGACTTATATAGCCTTATATTTTTGCTGCTGGATTCAATACTCCTTGATTTTGTGTACATGTTTGACGGGCCTCCTAAACACTTTTATTTTTTAGATAAACTTTGGGTTTAAATATTTTCTTATTTTGTTCATTTTCTCCTCAGTTCATTCACATCTCAGTATTTCTTTGATATTATTTGGCTTATTATTTTTTGTTTTCAATATGCTTAGTTACATTTTAATTGCTTATGCAAAACATTGAATGCCCTGTTAATTGGAACAGAATATTTTATCAATGAAGGCACTATAGTAACAATCATTAGTTGTAATTATAGTTTAACTGATTTACACTCTTTTTATCCAAGAAAATAAGAACTGTTTGATAATCTGCAAATTTAAGCTGTGAAACTCTCATTTGGTGAAGACTGCTTTTTGATATTAATTCTCTTTGAAGGCAGTGGATTAGAGATAGATTTGCATATGGCTAGTTCAACCTCCAGAACTTAAATTAAAAATCCATTAATTTCAAAGCTAAACAGGGTATTTTAAATACACAAATTGCACAAGGAGGAAACCTTAGTTAATTTCTTAAGTTCATACAAAATAAATGGTCAAGTTTATGCTATACCATTCTTGAAACTGTAGTGTAGCAGAAAGGAGAGTACCATTTACATAATTTGTTTCCATGCAAATATTAGATACTTTAAAAAATTTATTATACATATAACTAAGCATGCATATGGTTGATGAAAGCTTGGTTAGACAGTCAATCATTAAAGATCTAACAAGGTAAAAATAATTAGATGCTAAATAAATTAACATTATCAAGAGAATAAAAGATGACATAAAAAGCATTGATAAAGTAAAAGATAATGTACCATAGGCAGAAAACACAAAGTTGGGAACTTCAAAGAGGCATAGTTTCATTTTTCAGATGAACAAAGCAGAACTGAGAGTTGTTCCAGTGATGAGCCCCAAGTTAGTGGCAGAGGCGGGCTAATGCCTGTTATGCTGCCTCTGCTCTGTCATGCTGCTGCCCAATGATCAGTGATTATTTTGCTATATAAAAGCCATATTGCTGTTGGCAAACTCTTTCTCAAAACAAATGAACAAACAAAAAAAATCTGCTTCACCTCTAGCCTACCTTGACTCCTATAATATTCTCTTCTTGGATACTTCTTTCTTTCTACAGTCACATCTTTCTGTGTCTCATTGACTTCTTGTTTGCTGCTTCTGAATTTCTAGCTACTCTGATGGATTTGGTTTTCACCTCTACAGAATCAATTTCCTTCTTTGTAAAATACAATAGTCTCATTTAAATTTTAAAGGCAGAGTCAAAGACAATCCAAAAACATGGATGTTATAAAATTGTGTTTAAAAAACAGCATTGTCCAAACAGACTTCATAAAGGATAACATACACATTACAACTAAGCATTTGAAAAGATGTTTAACATCTTATGTTGTTAAAGAATTGCAAATTGAGCCAAAGAATTGCAAATTGAAACAATGAGATACTGCTGTGAACATACTAAATTGACCACAATTCAAAACCCTGACAATGACAAATACCAGTGAGGATGTGGAACATTAAGAATGCTTGTTTGCTGTTGACAACACAAAATGGTACAGTCACATTTGAAGATGAGTTAGGAGTTGCTCATGAAACTACAGTTATTATCATGTGATCCAGCACTTACTTTCTTGGAACAGTACCAAACATGAACCCTAACACTGTCTGTAGACTTTCAGTAATGATAATGTATCAATGTAAATTCATCAAGTGTAAAAAATGTGCCTTGCTGCGCAGGATATGAATAGTGGGGAAGGTTACTTGTGTGGTGGTTACAGGAGGTACTTACAAAAGCAGTTTTTTAGTTTTGCTGTAAACTTAAAATTGCTTACAGCAATTTACTAATTTAAAATATTCAAAAATTCATCATTGTGCCTTAAAAGACAAAGCCATGCAGAGTAAAATGATCTCAATTGTTAAGGCATGTAAACTATGAAATGTGTCTCTACTGAGGCTCAGTTATCTTATTTTTTGAATTAGGAGCCTCTCTCCAAAATATTATACAGGGGGCAGGTAAAATGTTTTAAAAGAGTGTACTACAGTTTCATTTAAAGGGTGTCCTCATTTAGGGAAATGATTCTGTAAGTTGCTCTTAGTTCAGCAAGTGAACCTTTGAGAGTGAGGCCCAGAAGGCAACTGCAAGGCAATTAAAGAACTAAGCAGTACATTGCAATAATAGACATGAGATAGTCAAAGGCTAGGAATTCAGACAAGGCAGGATGAGGTAGAGAAAAAAACCAAGCCACCTACATAGGAAACTGGATCCAGTCAAAAAAGGAAAATATCCTAGTGGCAATAGAGCTAAGGAGTTTAAAAACCATAAATGTCTAAGTTATAATATTTAGTTACAGGTATTTTGGAAGTTCAATAACCTACCATAATGCACTATCTGTGTAGTTGAGGAGACACTAAGGAAAGATGCTTTTGTAGAAAAATTAAAAAGCAGCTGCAAGATAGAAGATGTAGGAGATCAAGAGTTTAGCAGAAGAGCCACAGTTGATGACAAAGTCCACATGAATAAAAGCAATGGAATTTCTCACAGAAGCCCATCCCAAAGACAAGATGAAATTCCAGTTGACAGTTTAGATGACTATATTCAGGTAGTTGTTGTGTAGACTTTTGAAGGTATGAAGCACAGTGCTTGACACATGATAGTATAACATTAGTAAGCACTGAATGGCTTGACATAGCCCTGCAGCACACTGAAACTGAGACAACTTGACTTTGAGGATTGTCTCTGAATGAGATAATAAGTTCTGATGGAAGAAAATTCTTATCTGATACATAACAAAGCCTGCTAGATAATGGTGTGAAAATGCCATAAACCCAGTGAGAGGACAATACCTAATAGAGTAAAAGGTTTAACTCTAGCTTTAGGACTGTGAGGATGAAGGTAAAACACAGTTTTTTCAAACTTGTAGAAATCATATTGATTATATCAAACTTAGTATCATATATGGTGATAGCAGTACAAGATTGTCCCAAAGAGGACTGAGATTAGATAATAATAGCTGGAAAATGACAATAGAAATAAAAAAGAAAAAGTATTCTCTTAAAAAAATGTTCATAACTGAATCATACCTGTGAGTAAATGGACTTAGTGGATGTTTACAGAGTGTTCCACCCAACAACATCAGAATATACATTCTTCTCAGCTGCACATGGGTCATTCTCCAAAATAGACCATATATTAACCCACAAAGCATTCTTAACTAAAGATAAAGGGAGCAAAACTATCCCATGCATAATATCTGATCATAGCACATTAAAATTGGAAATCAATGGCAAAAAACCCTGCAAAACCTTCATAAATACATGGAAATTAGACAACAATCCTCTGAATAACCAGTGGGTTACAGATGAAATTAAAGAGGAAATAAAACAATACCTACAATACAATGAAAATGTAGATACAACATACCATAACCTATTGGATGCAATGAAAACAGTCATAAGAGGGAAATATATAGAAATAGTCACATCAAGAAAATGGAATGAACACAAATAAATAATCTAATGCTAAATCTCTAGCTTCTAGAAAAGGAAAAGCAAGTCAAACCCAAAGCTCATAGAATAGAGGAAATTGTAAAGATTAGAGCAGAAATTAATGCAATTGAAACTAAAAAAAAATACAAAGAATTAATGAATCAAAGAGTTGGTTTTTGGAGAAAATAAACAAAATTGATAAATCCTGAGCAAACCTTATCAAAAAAAAAAAAGAAAGAAAACTCAAATCCACACAATAAGGACTGAAAAGAAGGAAGTTACTACAGATCCCATGGAAATTCAAAAGATCATGAACACCTACTTTGAAAATCTCTACTCACATAGGGTGAAAAACAGAGGAAATGAACAGATTTCTAGGAACATATGAACTGCAAAAGCTCAACCAAGAAGATATAGCAATTTTGAATAACCCAATATCAGTTACTAAAATTGAAAACATAATTAAAAACTTACCAAGAAAGAAAAGCCCAGGTCCTGATGGATTCACAGCTGAATTCTATAAGAAATTTAGAGAAGATTTGATGCCAATACTCCTTAAACTCTTCAATGAAATTGAAAGAGAAGCAGTCCTCCCTAACTCATTCTTGGAGGCAAGTATCACTCTGATACCAAAACCAGAGAAAGACCCAACCAAAAAGGAGAACTATAGAACAATCTCACTAATGAACATTGATGCAAAGATTCTCAATAAAATATTGCCAAATAGAATGCAGCAAATCATTAAGAAGATTATCCACCACGACCAACTGGGATTTATTCCAGGAATGCAGGGATGGTTCAACATATGCAAATCAATAAAATGTAATACACCACATCAACAGAGCCAAAAATAAAAGTCACATGATCATCTCAATAGATACAGAAAAAGCTTTCAATAAAAGTCCAACACCTTTTCATGATAAAAACCCCACAGAAACTTGGAATGGAAGGTACGAACCTCAATCTGATAAAGGCCATCTATGACAAACCAAGAGCCAATATTATACTAAATGGACAAAAACTGAAAGCTTTCACTCTAAAATCAGGAACAAGACAAGGATGTCCACTATCACCACTCCTATTCAATATAGTTCTGGAAATATTAGCCAGAGCAATCAGACAAGAGGGAGAAATAAAAGGAATAAAAATAGGAAAATAAGAAGTTAAATTATCATTTGCAGATGACATGATACTCTACATAGAAGACCCCAAAAACTCCATTGAAAGATTACTACAGGTAATAAATTCAGCAGCATAGCTGGATACAAAGTCAACACTCAAAAATCAATAGCATTCTTGTATACAAACACAAACTCACTGAGAGAGAAATTATCAAAATATTGCCTTTCACAATAGCATCTAAAATATTGAAATACTTAGGAATCAACCTACCTAAAAATGTAAAATACCTATATGCTGAAAATTATGCTATGCTGAAAAAGGAGATTGAAGAGGATATTAGAAAATGGAAGGATATTCCTTGCTATTGGTTAGGAAGAACCAACATTGTGAAAATGGCCATACTCCCAAAACTGTTATACAGATTTAATGCAATCCCAATGAAAATACCATGAACATACCTCACAGATGTAAAGGAAACATTCCTAAAATTCATTTGGAAATGGAAGAAACCTAGAATAGCAAAGGTGATTCTGGGTGGCAAAGGCAAGACAGGAGGCATCTCAATTCCTGACTTGAAACTATACTACAAAGCCACATTGATAAAAGCAGCATGGTACTGGCAAAGAAATTGACCTGAGGATCAATGGAACAAATTAGAAGATGCAAGCACTACTACCAAGCCACCTTATATTTGACAAAGCACTACTACTCAGCCACCTTATATTTGACAAAGGGCCCTAATATGTTCACTGGAAAAAAGACAGCCTCTTTAATAAATGGTGTTGAAAAATTGGGTCTCCACATGCCAAAGACTGAAAATAGACCCATACCTATCACTGTACACTAAACCAAAGTCAAAATGGACCAAGGATCTAAATATTAAAACAGAAACACTAAATTTACTGGATGACAAAGTAGGTAAAAATCTTGAGACATAGGGGTATGGAGAGAATTCATGAATAAAACGTAAACTGCATGGGAAATACTTCAAAGAATCAACAACTGGGATCTCATATTACTAAAAAGATTTTGCACTTCAAAAAAAAATCACCAACAAAGTAAAAAGAAAACCCACAGAATGGAATAGAATTTTAGCCAACAATCCCTCAGACAAAGGACTTATATCCAGAACATAAAGAACTGAAAAACATCAATTCCCCCAAATTCAAAGACCCTCTCCAAAAATGGGCATTGGAGATGAACACACAGTTGTCAGAGGAAGATATACAAATGGCAAATAAATACATGAAGAAATGTTCACTGTCACTGGTCACTGGAGAAATTCAAATTAAAACAGCATTGAAATTGCATCTCATTCTGGAAAGAATGACTGTTATCAAGAAAACAACTGATAACAAATGTTGGTGAGGCTGTGGGGAAAAAGGAACACTTCTCCACTGTTGATGGGAGTGCAGACTAGTGCAGCCACTATGGAAAACAGTATGGAGATTCCTAAAAAAACTAGGATTGGAAGTTCCATTCAATCCAGCTATTCCCCTCCTGGGTATTTTCCCAGAAAAATTGAAAAGTTCATGTCACAGTGATATATGTGCACCCATGTTCATAGCAGCACAATTTGTGATAGCTAAATCTTGGAAACAACCAAAATGCCCTTCAACCACAGAATGGATGAAAAAAATGTGGAATTTTTATACAATGGAATACTACTCAGCTAAAAAAAGGATGATCTTGAGGCCTTTATCAGTAAATGGAGGCAACTTGAGAATATCCTCATTAGTGAAATAAATAAGACTTACATTAGTAAATATCACATTGTCTCTCTAGTGTAAAAAAGAATAAGAACAGACAGAATAATGGTATCCAAAAAGTCTAATAGATATAAAAGTATAGTAGATATAAAAATATAATATATATAGTAGATATTGTAAAAGTGAAAGGGAAAGAAAGTGCTCTAAAGGATATAACAGTATGTATAGTGTGTAAAATAGATGACCATATTACTTAGCTTTTGTTAGATCATTGAACAGAAGAGTTTGTACTGTCAATGTTTGAGTGTCTAGCCACTTTTTATGCTTTGACTTTGTAACTGTAACAATTTTAAGTTAACAATATGTAATGTATCAACTAGCGATTTTATGATGTTAATTTTGTTTGAACTCTGTACTCTATTTTTCTTCTTTTTTTTCTATTTTGTCTTTTTAAAATTTTTTTCTCTCTTAAAATAAAATAATTAAAAAATGTTTATAAGTTCAGTAGAGTCAGGATTACTGACTAATAAGGTGTGGTGGTAAGGTGACTAATAAGGTGGTAGTAAAGTACTCCTGAGATATAATTAATATAAAAATAAAGAAAAAAGTATGGGGAATGACTGGCATCCTTGGATTTGCTCTTTGTCACCATTATAATTATGGTGCTTCAAAATAATTTTTTTATTTCTTTGTTTCCACACTTTTCCCCCTGAATTAGTTGTGTAATTCAATGGCCACTAAAAAAAATTGTTGCTACCCTTTTTTCTGTTTTTTTTCTTCTCTTTAAATAAAATTTTAAAAATGTATAATTGCTATTGTAAAAAAGAGGAAATAAGAAGCGCTATAAAAGATATAGCTGCATGTATGTTTAGATGTGTGGGATTGATAACCATATTTCTAGGTTCTTGTTGGATTCTTGAACAGATCTGTTTGCACTCTCACTGCTTTAGTGTCCTCTTTGTGTGCTTTAATTCTGTAACTTGAATAACTATTTCAAAAAGAACAAGATGTAATGTATCAACTAGTGATTTCTTACTATTTATCTTCTTTTCTTGGAATTCTGTAATATTTCTTTTTCCTGTTTTTTTCTCTTTAAATAAAAAAATTAGAAAAAAAAAGAAATTTGACCAATGGCATCAAAAATTTAAAGCTTAAAGTGATCATCATATCTAATTCAAATTTAAGATCGGTAAACTTCAAGGTTTCCTATAAATAGTTGCAGCCTTTCATTTAATGTTTGGGTAGGTCTTGATTTCTATCTCATAGCAGACTCACTTAATAAACCTCACATCTAGAAATTTTATCTACATGTCACACCCAGTTCACTAGTCATTTTCCTGTAAAGAACATGCTGCAGTTTTATGTTAGTAACTCCATGTATTATGCTTCTACCAAGTGCAATTAGTTTTTGTTCAGAAATACCTGGGAATGAAATGAGTGTAAATATTTGAACAATGTGACTGATTTAACACAAATATTCTATTTGAAATATAAAATTTAAAGCAGCCAGCTGGCTGCTCTGGTAGGCGGCTGTGGCCTGTCAAGCAGCAACCACTCCAGGGCGAGAACCATTGGCGTTTCCTGAGCTCCATGCCATATTGGAACATAGGGTGCCTGGAAAACAAGCAGCCAGCTCGCAGCTCTGCAAGGCGGCTGTAAGCCTACTAGAGTGCGGGCTAAGAATCAAACATCCACACCCCCCCCACACCGTTAGCAAGTGAGAACCAGAGATCCGAGCATCTCTTGAGTTTGATTATATGCAATATAGCAAATAAGGGAGATTTCCTTTTGCCATCCCTCTGAAGGCAAATATTTTTATCACTGTTTTGCTCTGTTCTGATTAATGGTATTGCTGTATTCAATATTCTGTTTTTATAAGTTCGGTATGTCCTTCAGTTTTGCTGTACCTGATTGAAAGAACAACTATTGTGAAGAAAACGAGATATACTATTGTATGTATTACTGTTATCCACTTTGTATGCTTTAATTTTGTAACTTGAACAACTATATAAGAAGACAATATGTAATTTATCAACTAGTGTTTTCTTACTGTTTTTTTTTGAAATTCTGTATTGTTTCTACCCTTTTTTCTGTTTTGCTTTTTTTTTCCTCTTTAAATAAATAATTTTATTGGTTTAAAAAAGAAATATAAAATTTAAATGGGTTCATTTATCATATGTAGAACTTTTAATAATAAGATTAACTATTAGAAAAGTTCTCTTTCATAATTCAGAAGGAATTTCAGAATCTTGGAGTGGCTCAGACTCACCAATTCAGGCAAAAGTTGTTATTCAATAGAAATCTGATTAATAAGTTTTCTGGGTATTTTAAGCTTCTGGATAAATAATATATTTCTTTAAATCTTAAAATATAAATACTCTTAGCTTTTTTTCATATTAATCCTTTGAGGCTATAATTATATATGAAATGCCCTGAGAACGTATATATGGCTACTTTGAATTTTGTTACTGTTATAACCTACTCCACTGATTCTGTTACTTATTTTTGAAAGTTGATCTCGTCTTAAGGATATATTGTTTAATTATGAAAAGATACATTTTGATTTTCTAGTCTGGTTTTCTCAGAATTGCCCTTATTCCTTGTCATTTCTTGGTCATTTGTCTAATCCTCCTTCTAAGGTAGATGATATCAAATGATGATAACCCTATGGCTTTTTCAGTATTTCCTGGAAGAAGCATGGGTTTTGTAGTATTACAGAACTGAGGTTGGACATCCTTGTCTAGATCTGCGACCTTGAAGAATTCAATGTTTCTGAGACTCAGTTTCTTTATATGTAAAATACAAATAGTATGTGCCAGTTACAGAAAGTGCTAACATGCACCAATACTCATGTTCTCCTTTTCTCCTTGGCCACAGTTCAACTGTATTTTTCAGCCTACCTTGTAGATTGGTATCTCCATGGCTGAATTCTGGCAATGGAAATTTGATAAAAATAAGTACACCACTTTCTAGGTTGGCCTGCAGAAATCTTCCATATGTTATTTTGCTTCTCTGCCTGCTAGCTGATGGGAAAAGGCTCCAGATATGTTTGAGAAATAAGAGCTGTAGGTGGAAGAAACCTGAATCAAAACCTGTCATCAATCTTTGTGACTGCATAAAGGTAAAGAAGTAACACTTATTTTGTTGAGCCACTGAAACTTGGGGGAAATGCTGTTCAGACTTAGCCTAATTTGACTAATGTACCTCATAAGATTATTAAGAATATCACACAGTTACAGAAAAACAAATATAAAATCAAATGGAAGACTCTTTGCACTAAGGAATTTAGTAGGTGACTGTTTACTGATTGTAATGCCAGCAGGCTGATGGGAATCTCAGTTCCAAATCATCAGCACTGAGGTTGTTTTGGGTTCAGTTTAAATATAGTTTACAAACAGGAAGTATGAGGCATTACATGATTGGGTACATGGATTGAATTAAGTCATATGTTGTCAAGTAAACTAAATACATTGGCTTAAAAGGAGTTGTTTGTGATGACATAGGAACATCCTGGAGAGGAAGACAGGGAGTTCAAACAGAGCAAGCAGAGTTAAAAATATCTTTGACTGTATTACTTCACCCCAACCAAAGTCCCTGAGGCCAGTTAGAAGCAATATATTTTCTAAATTAAGGAAAACATAAGCAGAGAATAGTCAAATTGGCCCAGTACATTATCAGAAGAAAAGCAGCTGGACCCAGACAGGGCTGACTGAAGTTAGCAGGCTAGCTACATGATAAGCACTAAGAACATAGGTAAAGGTTACTATTTGATTTTAACTTGCTATAATATGTTTATAAATTTGTTATTCTGTAACTTTGCCTTTACTAATTGTATAATTGTGACCAAACAACAAAAAGAATAGTTTGTTCAGTAAGTGGCTACCACAACGGTCGTTCTTCACACATATAAACCTGTAAGGATTCAGGCATTACAGATGCTAGGGATTCCCAAATTGACCAGACTTCCTGAACTAGCAGGGGGAATTTTTGCTGCTATTATAATTAGATCCATTGTTACCTTCCCAGATTTCTTGGTGGTACTGATAATTCATTTAGTGAGAGACTTTGATATTGCATATTTAATCCCTTTTCTAATTTTATCCTTTATCATTACTGCATATTCTACTAAATTCTCTAACTTACACCTATAATTGCATACCATTTTGTATCTTGTGAGAAACTAGTCTACTGCTGGTCAGTAGCCATATGAATAATTTTAGCATAAAAACAGTAGTCATATTTAAAAATAAAAGAAGGACTAGGTGAGGATTTAGCTTAGTGGTGTCAGCACCTGCCTGGTAAGCACAAGGTCATGAGTTCAGTCCCCAGTGCCGTCAAAAAACAACTCTCCCCAAAAAACCAGATAAAGTGAATTTTAATATCCTATAGCTTAGTATATGTAAAATATTGTCACTTCAAAATGTGATTAAAAAAAAACTGCTTGTCTTTTTTTTGTAGATTGGTCTGCTTCATCTCTGAAATTAATATAGATTCCATCCTGACCACACATCTCAATTGGACTAACCTCATTTCGACTGTACAGTAGTAACGTTTATATAGTGATTATCATATTAAATAGCTTAGAGAAAGGCAAATCAAACAAGTATTAGTACTTTGGTAAAAAAAGAAACTTCAAAATTATGTACACTGATATTGGGTTAGTCACATTTTTTAAAATGGGGAATAGCATTATTTTTATTATTATTCTGAGAAATAGACATGGAGGGGGCAAAGTCTCCATCCAAGAGGTGAGTATCATACATATGAAGAAGTCATTTTTCTAAAGGTATAGATCCTGAAGCTTCCTTGCAGCTCCACCATCTGTGGTATTTTACATTTAGAAGGCTCTCACTGTGAGTATTCAATGGAGATGATCGATGGTCACAGTTATATGCCCAAGATTCATGCATTTATAGTAAAAATATTTGTCACCCTTACAGAAAAACTAACATTCTAAGTACATATCCTGAGGGATACCTGTAAGCCTGAATTTCAGTGACCTCAAAGTCTAAGAAATCAGTAAAACATTTATCTTATCTCTGTTTGCAATTCCAAAAGAAAATTTCTTTGTTATATAAATTTTAGAAATCTACTTTTAAATTTTTACTTTTATTAGTACACTTTTGAGTACATAATAATTATATTCATCATGGGTAGTTGGTACATGTATGTGACACATCTTAATTGTTTTATATCACCTCCCTCTCCTCTCCCTCTCAGAAATCTATTATTGTGTATTATAATACACATCTATCTTGTTTCAGTGAAATCAGAGAAACCAGTCCCTTTCCAATATACAAAGTGAAAAACAGAGTTGAGTTTAAAGACACTGGATTTACCAATGTAAACAACCTTTGACTGGTTACTTTAAAGATGACAGGCAGTCATTCCCAGGAGGAAAATAGAATGTTACATATTTGAAAGAAAATGGATTATTCAAAATGTCATATCATGAAAAGGAAAAAGTGTTTTTGATTTTCAAAGCACCAAAAGAGAATGTAGCACATTGTACTAGAGAAATTGAGATATATTTGATGCTTGAAAATATAGAGTTTTAGGAAAAAATTACTATGTTTTTCTCTTCTACCACAGGAAGGAGACTGAATGTATTTGTCAAACTGGGAAAAACTCAGAGGGAAAGAAGCACATAAGAAGAATATAAAGAAAAACTTATGGCTAAATACAGATTTTTAGGTGATAACAAAGAAACAGGGTCATGTTTAACATGGCTGCATGTTAAAATTGCTGATAGGTTGCTTCTTTTTACTGGGCTCATCTGTCTTAGAAACATTATTGAAAACTTCCCCCTTCTTTAAAACTATTGAAAAACTGAAGGGTGGGTTCCATATGTTACCATGAGTCTATTCTATCAGTTCCATAACTATGACAGTTTTTATTTAGTCCTAGAATCTGGATTAGATCCCATTTTTGAAAAGACTATTCTGTTTTCTTCATTGACTGGAGACCTGCTAACTCAGAGTAGAGACCATTTGGATTTTTCTGTGCTTTGCCTTTTTTTCCTCCTCACTCCTCTTCCTTCTCTTCATCTTCTTCTTCTCCTTCTTCCTTTTCTTCTTCTTCCTCATCCTCCTTCTCCTTTCCCCTCCTCCATCATCTCCTCCTCTCTTTTCTTCCTCTTCTTTTTAGTACTGAGAATTGAACCCAAAGCCACACTGAGCTACATGGCCAACCCATTTTATTCTTATTATGTATTTTGAGAATTGGTAAATTCCTAAGAGGGGCTCTTGCCTTAATTTCCTTGCAAAGTAGGGAAAGTAATGAGAAACTTTTTGATTTATTAAGAGAAGGAATAAAACTGTTCCTTAACTTTCATCATTTGCCATAATTTCACAATTGTATACTAGATTAATATTTTTTTTCATGGAGCCTGAAGTATATAATCTATATAATCATGCTTTTTGTTACTAATTGCAGATACATAAAATTACACATGTTTTGGACTATTATGTTATGGTCAATTTGAAAAAGAATGTTTTCATCACATAATATTGTTGACAGACTCTCCGTACTATTGTAACATCTTATGATATGTTATTACTAAAGTTTTATAGCACTAAATATTGATGCTACTAATGAAATTTAAAACTAATTTAATCATAATGTTTCCCCAATTTCCCCTTTAAGGAAGCAGAAGAGATATTTAAATATAAAAATTATGCTACCAGAAAATATAGTTTTCCTCAATTCTTCAATTTATTTAAAAAGAATGGATCTTTTAAGAAGTTACTTGTGGCATAATTTTGCACTCTGCCCTTCCTCCATTGTCCCCTGGATGATGGTGCCTGTGAGAAGAGTATAAGTCCATGATCTGTGCTTCCTCCATTTCTCTGGGATGGTGGTGTCTGCAAGGGGAGTGTAAGGACACATGCTTTTGTTAGGTAAACTGACCAGAAACCCAAGACCCAGGACAATGATTGGTCCCACACACAGCTGCGTGCACACACAGCTCTGGAGGGCAGAGTAATCAGAGAGACTCACAATGTGGATGCCCCTGAAGCAGCAGTGAGAAGCCAGCGATTGAATTCTGGAGAACTCCACTAACAGAAGACCAGTTCCAGCTACCACATCTTGAGGTCAAGATTCATTCCATAACCAGCACATTTCTGGGACCTAACATGGACACTATCACAGAACTTTAAACAACAGAGGCATTTTACTACTTTCATTCTCTTTTGTTTGTCTGATTGGCTATCCCTTTTCTGTCTGGCTGGATGTCATCTTATTTTGTACTCTATGGTTATTTTTGTATTTGGTTGTCTTTTTTCTCCTCTCTCTTTCTATGACCTCCTTTTCTTTCTTTCTTGCCTTTTTTTTCTTTTTCTTCCATCTTTTTTTTGTGATTTAGGTTTCTTACTTTTTTTTGTTTTCTTCTATTGACCCTCTGTCTCTGTTTCCTCTACTACTTCTTGAATTTAAACTTTCAAGAGAGTAATCATTGTCTCTTCCACTTCTGATTATTCTTTTGCATTCTGTTTCACTCCTTCCCTCCAGTGTCCTCCAGTTTCCCAGAACTTGGATGATCACCCTTTGACCTTCAGCTTTGACTCTACTATATTTTACCTCATTCCTCACTTTAGCCAGTACCCTAAGCATGTTAGCCACCTCCTGCAGAAGGGTATAATCACTTCACTAAGGGGGAAAACCACTGCATACAAGTGCACAGTATATGTTTGATTTTGTTACATAACCAGGGATTTTGCTCCTGGAGTGCAGGTAGCAGGTTAATGTTTACTATAATTTGTTAGTAGTTAAGCTGTACTTGAAACTACTGTTATTACTAACTATACTACCTAGGATGTGATAATGTTATAAACAGATTTCTCTCCTATATGATAACACTATGATTGTATGGGGTCATAATCATCACCCCGTCCAGTACCAAAGGATTGGGAGCTGAGCAAAACAGTAACTTTTCATCCTGTACAAATTGGGAAGGCACATTCTTGGGGTAACTATGTAGAACCACCTACATCTAGAGAGCATCCCTGAAGCACAGATATTCCTAGGGGAATCCTCAATACTAGTGATAAAGCTATATATCATAAGAAGTCAGCAAGCATCAATATAGAAAACAAAATAAAATAAAAAAGGGAAAATAGAAAATGACAATGAAGAAGCAAAATGCAGTTCTTCCCTCCCCCCCAGCCCACCAGGGACAAGTGTGGAACTCAATGAGATAGATGAAATTTGAAGTCAGACACATGAACTTTCTGAAATGACAGCACCAGAAGTGAAAAAGCAAGTGGAAAAGACTATAGGGAAAATAATCTCGAGGTACAAAAAGAAATGATACCTAAAATAAAAAAGTGTTAGATAAGACACAGATAAAGGCATAAATGAGCTTAGAAAATTGAAACATAAAATGCCAAAATAGGAAATAAATGGAATCCATGAAATGCATCCAAACAGAAATCTGAGAGATTAAAATTGCCATTGAAAGTACATTCAACAGACTGGGAGAAAGAGAAGATAGAATTTCAGATCTTGAAGACAGAATTGCAGCTATTGATCATGAAAGCTATCTTAAAAATAGCAAGAGACCATGAAAGGCCAATTCAATAGCTACAAGATGAAGCAGAGAAGAATAAGATTGATTGGGATCATTTAGAAAGCTGGAGACAGTACAAATGCCATAAAAAACTCTTCACCAATAATGTCAGAAAAATTCTCAAGCATGGATAAAGAATTTGACATACAAATATATGAAGCATATAAAACTCCAAATACCCATTATCAAAATAAAACTATACTAACATATAATAAGATTTCAGAAATTTGGTACAAGAACAGACTATTAAAAGGTGCTAGAGAAAACAAACATTATCTATAAAGGAAAGTCCATCAGAATCACAACAGACTTCAACACAAACCTTTAAAACAAGATGAGCTTGGAATGAAGTATTTCAACCCCTGAAAGAAAACAGTTGTTAACTCAGATTGATGTAGTCTGCAAAACTTTTTTCAAAATTGATGGAGAAATAAGATGCTTCCATGACAAAGAACAGCTGAAGAAGGTTATGTCCACCAAACCAATCCCAGAAAGAGTACTTACAGACATACTAGATAGAGATAGAAATGACCACAATTCTCAGAACAACAACAAAAAAAACCACCAACCTGGACAAACACTTAAACGGGGGAAAAACAGAGACCCAACAGCACAAAAATACCATGACAAAGAGAAGCCTATATATATCAGTTATACCCTCCATGTAAATGGCCTCAATTCACCAGTCAAAGGAAACAGACTGGCAGAATGGATTAAGAAATAAGTTCCAATGTTATGCTGTATACAAGAAACACATTTACTCAAAAAGAAATTCGTAGACTGAAAGTCAAAGGATGGAAAACAATACTGCATGCAACCAGAACCCAGAAAAAAGCAGGGGTAGCTATTTGGTTGCAGACAAAGTGAACTTCAAATCAAGAATGATCAAAAGAGATAAAGAAGGTCACTACATACTTGTTAGGGGAAAAATCCAGGAGGAAGAGATAACCATCATAAATATGTATGCACCAACTATGAGACAGTTAATAATAGAGCTATATGAGACAGTTATTAATAGACATGAAAAATCAATGACACAATTGTTATGGGAGACCTTAACACTTCAATGTCACAAAGAGATATATCAACTAAATAAAAAATCAACAAATATAGAGAAAAGTCAACAAATAACAGTTGAACCAAACCCGTGAACAAATGTACTTAGTTGATGTTTACAGAGTGTTCCACCCAACAACATCAGAATACACTTCTCAGCTGCACATGGGATGCTCACTGAAGTAGACTGTATACTGGCCCATAAAACATGCTTAAGTAAATGCAAAGAAACTGAAATTATCACATGCATATTATCTGACTATCATGTAATGAAAATGGAAATTAATGTCCAAAGAAACCACAAAAACTCCATAAACACATGAAAATTAAATTACACTCTCCTAAACAACCAATGGGCCACAGATGAAATAAAGGAAGAAATTAAACCATACTCACAACTAAATGAGAATGCAGAAACAACATACTGGAACTTAGGGACACAATTCTAAGAGAGAAATTGATAATGGTGAATTCTCATATCAGGAAAACAGAACAAGCAAAAATAAATGACCTAATGTTCCACCTCAAGCTTCTACAAAATGAAGAGCAAGACAAATCCAAAGCCAATATAAGAAAGGGAGTTATAAAGATCAGAGCAAAAATTAACAAAAATTAACAAGAAAACAACACAGAGAATTAATGAATTGAAGAATTGCTTCTTTGAAAGATAAGTAAAATTGATAAACCCTTAGCCAACCTTATAAGAAAAAAGGAAAAACGATTCAAATTCATGCATTGAGGAAAGAAAAGGGTGAAATAACCATAGATCCTGTGGAAAAAAATTGAGAAGATCAATACCTACTCTGAAAAGCTTTACTCTCATCCAATGGAAAATATAGAAGAGATGGACAGATTCCTAGATACATATGAATTGCCAAAGCTGGATCAAGAAGATGTAAAACTTGTGCATAACATAGTATCAGTTAATGAGATTGCAGGTATAATTAAAAACTTACCAACAAAGAAAAGTCTAGATCCTGATAGAGTCATTGGTGAATTCTACAGGAAATTTAGAGATATGCCAGATTATTTACATATATTAGGGTTTTTTGTGTACTGGGGATTGAACACAGGGTCTTTACAGTTGGCTACAACCCCAAGTCTTTTTTTTTCAATTTTGAGACATCTCGTTAATTTGATAAATTGCCAAGATCAGTTTCAAACTTGTCAAGCTCTTGCCTCAGAATCCCAGACTGCTGAGATTAAAGTATTAGATTTTTGAATCTTGACATCTTGAATCTTCTGAGATAAAGCCTCCGTAAAGATGAGAAGAGTGAAGCTTGGAAAGGTTAAATGATATGCCATGTTTACAAGTGTTAAGTAGCAGCTGAGTGAAAGTCTCACTCTCAAAGGTTTTAATTGATATGCTACATGGATTTTTTATAAGGATTTTTTCTTTTTTAAAATTTTTATTTTGAAGAGAATAAAACCAAATGAGATAAAACAAAATGGGGTCAGTCAAAACAAAAGGATGGACATAGTACATGACTTAAACCCAAAATGCAAGGTGATCTACAATGGTTACCATGATGTCTCTTGTTATTTTCAATAGAATTGCACATATTATCAGGCACAATAAAATTGAACATAGCAGTACAGAACAGAATCAATAAAACCAAAACATTGGAGGCATTATAGGACTTCAAAGAAGGTAATGGTCAAAGCAAAATGGGTATCATAGTGAATCTTACTGTCTTCAGAGTAGTTGTCTATACTCTCAGACTTGATACTATCAAACATAACAGATTTGAATAAAATCAGTCAAGACAAGACAGTGATCAAACAAAACATATTCAAATAAAATCAGTCAAAACAAGTTAGTGAAAGCAATTCAGAGCTTCAGATTAAGTTAATAGGAAATTAAAAATGGTTACCGTAATATATCCTATCTTTGGGATAGCTGTCCATGCATTCAAATCTAGTACAAGTAGACAAACTGGAACAGAATATAACCAAACTAAACAGAGCTATGAAAACCACATATATTTCAAATCTATGATACAAGATTAACAATGTCTTCTGCCTTCCCTTTTTAGACAATTCTTTCATTTTCACAAGGTGCATTTTACATTTTGTATCCCACTACTTTAGTTTTCAGATTAGGAAAGTAACCTGCTATTTACCTAAGTGGTTCTGAACCTTTTTACCCTTGAGCTTGATCTCAAGTTGTATCCATTTACCTACAAGGGCCTCAAGGTTTTCCTTCTTTATAGCTGAGTAGTTCTCCATTGTATAAAAGTGTTGTTTTTCCAACCAACCTACAGCTGAAGGGTGAGCTAACCCCACTTTTTTCTGATTCCCTGTCACACAGAGCATTATTTTCTCATCTTTGAATTTTCAGTTCATAAACCCTCTTTCAGGTTAATTATATTTCATATATAGAGCATCTTGATGGACCCTATCACCTGATCCACTCTGTGTTTCTATTTATTGGTGTATCAAGACCCTCCATGTTAGCAACTATAGCCAACCTTCTCTGCATCATCTGTGGAATGCTATTTTTCTGTCGCTGTTTGTCTACTTTTCCTCTTCTTTCCAATGTCTGTCCCATTCAGTGAGCCCCCTCTGCTGCTGTTCCTGAAACCATGGTCTTTTCTCTCTCTCTTTAGAATGTCCTTCAGTCTTTTTTGTAGGGTTGAATTGGTGATCATGAACTCCCCCAGTTCCTCTTTGTAATGGAAGCATCTTGTTTCTCCATTAATTTTGAGAGATAGTTTTGCAGGGTACATCAACCTGGGCTGGAGATTATTTTCTTTCAGGGCTTGGAATACTTTGCTCCAAACTCTTCTTGATTTGATGATTTATGTTGAGAAGTCTGTCATGATTCTGATGGGTTTTCCTTTATAGATGACCTGTTTCTTTTTTCTGGCAACTTTTAATATTCTGTTCTTGTGTTGAATCTTGATTATTATATGTCTGGGTATAGATTTATTTTGGTTATAGCTGGCTGGAGTCCTGTATGCCTTATATATCTGAATATCATTTCCTTTTCCTATGCTTGGGAAGTTTTCCTTAATTATTTCTGTAAATAGCCTTTGTATTTCATTTGTGTTTACCTCTGCTGCTTCACTCACATTTTTTATTAAGTTATAGATCCTCTTGTCACCTTCTAGCCTTTGTATTGTTACTTCCTGATTCTTGTTATTTTTAGGAGATCTTTTCTTTCATGATCACAAGTTGCAAACCTGTCTTCAAAGTTTGATGGTCTATCTTTAGTTTCTTTCAAGCAGTTTTGCCAGCTTTCAATGGAGTTTTTAATTTCCTGGTAATGTCTTTGAATCTGTTTCATGTATTCTAGATTTTTAAAAATAATCTTCATTGAAGGTTTCCCTCCTTTTTCTATTCTCCTCCATTCTTCCATCTGTGTCTTCTTGAGATGTGCTTAGCATTTCTTTTATTATTTTTTATATCTTCTTTTACTTGTATTAGTATTTATGTTTTAAGTTCTTTTATAATTTCATGAAGATATTTCTTTATGTTAGATGATGTTTCTTCAGAAACTGCAGGTGTGCAACCCACAATCTCTTCTGTGTTTACCTCTCCTGGGTCAGTACTGCTTGAGTTGGAGGCTGGAGACTTCCTTTTGTTTATTCCTCTTGTCACGTTTCTGGTTTCTTCCAGATAAGTAGATAGTGAGGGGCCTGGCACTTCCTGTATTGGTTATATTTTCTCCAAAGCATGCTGGCTAGGGATTTGCTGCCCTCCCCAGTCTGCTGGTGATAGCTTGAGTACAAACAGGGGTGAGGCAGGCTGGACCCTCCCTTCTGAGCTGGTCAAACACTAGGAGTCTTCATCACATTAGTGTGTGCTGCGTGGTCAGGGCTGGTTAGGGATAGCTCCAGGGAAATCTTGGTCTTGGCTATTGGTTCGTGCACAGGGGCGGGATTCAGTCCAAGCAATTCTCACCAATCTGCTCTGTTCTAGGAATGGCTGAATGAAGCTGGCTTCAGTTCTGGTTTCGGGTTTATTCTGTCTGACTCCAAAATTTCACCTGGCCAATCACCCACTCCTGCGGGAGGACTGAGTTCTCCACACGCACCACAAACTGGTGCATTTCTGTGGTCTGCCACTCCCATCTGTGACCGTGTCCTCCCACTGAGGCCCTCGGGTTTGCCACCCCCCCAACTTCACCTTGAAGTGCATCTTCAGATTTTACACACAGTGAGACTGGCTCAGGAGAGTGCGTCTGGACACAGCCTTCTGTCCATGTTTTTCTTTTCTTGTCATTTCTTTTCTTTTCTTTTTCTTTTTTTTTCACTTTAGTTTCTTCCTGGGTTGAGAGGATCTCCTTCTGTCTAGTCTTCTCTAGGATGCTATATTCCAGCATCTGAGCTTTTTCTCTCAGAGGCTTTTTACTTTGCTGCTTATTGATCTGCCATCTTTCCCCAAGTCCCCTGCTATATGGATTTATTTGCTATTCTTTTTTTTTCTTTGGTTTTGGGGATCAAACTCATGACTGCACACTTGCAAGGCAGGTGCTTATGCTGCTGAGCTAAATCCCCAGCCCCCTGCTATATGGATTTAAATGCTGGACAAAATTGAGGAGTTGCAGATTGCCTTGGTTACATTTCCCTCACTGCTGAGACAAAGTACTTGACACCCAAAATGAAGAAAGGAAAGCTTTATTTAGTTTACAGCTTTTGGAGGTTTCAGTCTATACTCAGCTGGCTCCAAGGAAGGGTGGTATGCCTCAGGGGAAGATGTCATGGTGACCACAAGTGACAAAAGCAAAAGGGCAAAGTGTGCCTGCTTCCTTCTCTTATGTAGTACCCACTGACTACCCACTCCTCAGCGGGTGCAGTACTTACACTGCCAATCTCAGCACTAGACAACAAAACCAATCACAAATGCTAGATTCAGCCATCTCCATGAGTGCAGGGGGCTTAGGGTGGCCATCCAAACATAAACCATAACACAGATATTAGCCATCTATATTGTTGGCTTTTAACAGTCTTTATTCCTTCAGAGTACTCTGTCTTATTCCTGTAATATGTTTCTTTTTGGTTTATATTCACCCATCTCTTATTCATGTTTTCATTTATTTCATATTTTATTTGTATGCTGTGCTTTTCATCTTTGCTCTAATAAAAGCCTTCTTACTGAAAATACTTTAGGCAATATCAAGTAGGGGTTTTAAAAATTTTTTATTGAGATCCAGTCATGGCCATGGTGGAACCCAGGAGGCTGCACAAAGAAGCAATTTGTCTGCCCTCTTGGTAAGTTCCTTCCTCCAGCATGAGCCAAGAGGAGAACCAGAGCACCACCCCTGAGATCCGGCCATGGCCATGGTGGAACCCAGGAGGCTACACAAAAAAGCAATTCACCTGCCCTCTTGGTAAGTGCCTCCCTCTGGTGTGAGCCAGGAGGAGACCCAGTAGTGTCTCCTGTGAGCCTACTGGTATGCGGGCTTGGAATCATACACCCCAAATCCCCCCTCCCCTGTTAGCAACTGGGGACAGAGGTCTGAACAGGCAGATGACTATATGCAATATAGTAAATATGGGGGGTCTCCTCTATCTTCTCTTTGAAAGCACTTGTTGTTTTATCATGATTAATTGTTTCACTCTATTCAATATTCTCTTTTGATTGATTTTATAATGTTCTGTCTTTGGTTTGATTTTGCTATACCTAATTGACTAGACAGCTATTGTGAGGATAATGAGATATACTATGGTACCTATTACTGTTATTCCAGTAACCTGCTGTGAAGTTCTATACCAAATTCACTGCACTGTCTCAATTGGCTTTGTTCTGTCTTTTCTGTTGTATTTCTATTACCTTCAAAATAAAAAAAATATTTTTATTAGCAAATATTTATGACATACTGGTTTTTAATGTGGTATTTTCATGCACACATGTAAAGCTATTTTATCATATCCACATGCCCCATCACCTTACCTCACATTTCTTTCTTCCTCTTATGTATTCCTTTCATCTTTTATAATAACAGTAAATGATTCAACCGGGTATAGTGATGCATGCCTGTAATCCCAGTACTAAAGTGACAGACAGGAGCACTATGGGCCAGATAGTGAGCTCAAAGCCAGTCTGAACTATATAGTGAGATCCTGTCCAAAAAAATAGCAGGAGATTTGTTTTTCAAATCATATTATTCCTGAAGTTAAGTTGAAAAGTTGTTTATGATTAGGATTCTTGGAGAATATGAATTTCAAACCAAGAATGATCAAAAGAGATAAAGAATGTCAATACATACTTGTCAGGGGAAAACTTCAAGAGGAAGAGACAATTCATAAATATATATGCACTAAATATGGACACACTCAACTACATTGCTACACCTTTTATTTTATTTTTTTATTTTGGTACTGGGAATTGAACTCAGGACCTTGGGCTTGCCAGGCAGGTGCTGTGCTGCTGAGCTATACCTTTTCTATGCTTTTTAATCCTTACTTTGTATTAGAATCATCTAGTGTGTTAGAAAAAATACACATAGAAGCTCCACTGCTAAAGATCCTAGTTTAGTTGAGTACTTTGAAAAAGACTACCTAGGAAATTGAAATTTTAGTGAGGGTTGAGAGCCAAGATTTCTCAGGCATGTTTTCTTTTCTTTTTATTTGTCCAGTGTTTATCAGCTTTTCATGTCTGAATTCCACTGTCTTTGTCCCTCAGCATCATTTGCAGGATGGTATCAAAGTGGAATTTCCTGAGCCTTGTCCTCTGAATTACATTTAGGAAGCTCAGGCCTTGCACATAAAACAGAATTAGAGGAAGTTTAGAAAATAATTCCATGAGCTTGAGACATCAGGTGGTTTTAAGCTTAATTTGGTTTGAATTTGGCTTAATAATTAAAATTGATTCTATAGCAACTTGTATAGGTACTTTTAGGAAACTAGACTGATAACTGATCATTACTCTCTCTCTCTCTCTCTCTCTCTCTCTCTCTCACACACACACACACACACACACGCAGACACATGCAGGCAACATGTACACACACACACCAGAATGTGTCAGGCAAGAACTGTTGTCTATCACTGCAACTGAATTTGACCAGTTTTTATGTAACCTTATTCATATTTGTATAAGAATTACTTTAGTATGTTCCTTTATAGCTTTGTTGATCAATTTTATAATTTTATATTATATAAAGAAGCAGAACACATTCATTACTCAGAATTATTCCTATATGTTCATTATAATACTTATTTTTCTGTCTAAAAGAAATTATTTAAAGAACTAGAAAGTGAATAGTTCAAGTAATTGCTATTATTTTTATTACTTCTTTTTTTCATTTTTTTATTTAAAGAGAAAAAAAGACAGGAAAAAGGTAGAAATATTACAGAATTTCAAGAAAAGAGGATAAATAGTAAGATATCACTAGTTGATACATTACACATTGTTCTTTTAGAAACAGTTATTCAAGTTACAGGATTAAAGCACACAAAGTAGACACCAAAGCAGTGAGAGTGCAAACAGATATGTTCAACAGTCCAACAAGAACCTAGAAATATGGTCATCAATCCCACACATCTAAACATAAATGCAGCTATATCTTTTATAGCACTTCCTATTTCCTCTTTTTTTTACAATAGCAATTATATATTTTTAGAATTTTATTTAAAGAGAGGAAAAAAACAAAAGGTAGAATTCTAAAAGAAAAAAAGAAAAAGAAGAATGAGAAAAAGGCCCACTAAGAAATCAGTAATTTGTAAATTATGTATTGTTATCTTGGATGTAGTTGTTCAAGCTACAAAGTTAAATGGTACATAGTAAATATTCAAACAGTCAGACTACAAAGGGTTTTGCTCAAAGATCCAACAAAGATTCAGCAATATGGTCATCTATTTTACACACTCAAACTTACATGCACTTAAATCCCTTAGAGCACTTTCTTTTCCTCTCTTTTTTACAATAGCAATTACACATTTTGGTTTTATTACACTTGTATTTCTTATTTACTTTTTACACTAGAGACATGATATGATATTTATAAATATGGTTATTTATTTCACTAATAAGGATAGTCTCAAGTTGTCTCCATTTGCCTATGAAGGCCTCAAGATCATCCTTTTTTACAGCTGAGTAATATTCCATTGTATAAAAATGCCACATCTTTTTCATCCACTCTGCAGTGGATGGGCATCTTGGTTGTTTCCAGGATTTAGCTATCACAAATTGTGCAGCTATGAACATGGGTGCACATATATCACTGTGATATGAACTTTTCAGTTCTTCTGGAAAAATACCTAGGAGGGGGATAGCTGGATTGAATGGGGCTTCCAATCCTAGTCTTCTGAGAATTCTCCATATGGATTCCATAATGGTTGCACCAGTCTACATTGCCACCAACAGTGGAGCAGTGTTCCTTTTTTCCCGCAGCCTCACCGACATTTGTTATCAGTTGATTTCTTGATGGCAGCTATTCTTTCCAGAGTAAGGTGGAATCTCAATGCTGTTTTAATTTGCATTTCTCAAATGACCAGTGATGGTGAACATTTTTTCATATATTTATTTGCCATTTGTATATCTTTCTCTGAGAGCTGTGTGTTCATCTCAGATGCCCATTTTTGGAGAGGGTGTTTGAATTTGGGGGGGCTTGATGTTTTTCAATTCTTTATATATTCTGTACACAAGTCCTTTGTCTGAGGGGTTGCTGGTTAAAATTTTTTCCCACTCTATTGGTGATTTCCTTTGAAGTGCAGAAACTTTTCAATGATGTGAGATCCCATTTGTTGATTCTTTGAAGTGTTTCTCCTGCAGTTTGCGTTTGGTTCATGAATTCTCTGCCTACCCCTATGTCTCCAAGACTTCTACCTACCTTGTCTTCCAGTAGATTTAGTGTTTCTGTTTTAGTATTGAGGTCTTTGATCCATTTAGACTTTAGTTTTGTGCATGGTGATATGCATGGATCTAGTTTCAGGGTTTGGCATGTAGAGAGCCAATTTTTCCAACACCATTTATTAAAGAGACTATCCTTTTTCCAGTGGGCATATTTAGCCCCTTTGTCTAATATCAGGTGGCTGAGTGTCTTTGTAGTTGTGCTTGCATCTTCTAATCTGTTCCATTGATCCTCAGTTCTATTTCTTTGCCAGTACCAAGCTGATTTTATCACTATGGTTTTATAGTACTGTTTCAAGTCAGGAATTGAGATGCCTCCTGCCTTGCTTTTGTTGCCTAGAATTGCCTTTGCTATTCTAGGTTTCTTCTGTTTCCAAATGAATTTTAATAGTGTGTTCTCTAGATCTGTGAGGTATGTCAATGGTATTTTGATTGGGATTGCATTAAATCTGTATAACAGTTTTGGGAGTATGGCCATTTTCACAATGTTGGTTCTTTCTAACCAAGAGCAAGGAATGTCCTTCAATTTTCTACTATCCTCTTCAATCTCCTTTTTCAGCATAGTATAATTTTCAGCATATAGGTCTTTTACATTTTTAGTTAGGTTGATTCCTAAGTATTTCATTTTTTTAGATGTTATTGTAAAGGGCGATATTTCCATAATTTCTCTCTCAGTGAGTTTTTTGTTTGTGTACAGGAATGCTATTGATTTTTGAGCATTGACTTTGTATCC